>CM064910.1:12634164-12681664 GCA_032727855.1 Quercus ilex subsp. ballota | reverse complement strand
CTAAACCCTAAACCCTAAACCCTAAACCCTAAACCCTAAAACCCTAAAAAAAAAAAACCCTAAACCCTAAAAACCCTAAAACCCTAAACCCTAAACCCTAAAACCCTAAACCCTAAACCCTAAACCCTAAACCCTAAACCCTAAACCCTAAACCCTAAACCCTAAACCCTAAACCCTAAACCCTAAACCCTAAACCCTAAACCCTAAACCCTAAACCCTAAAACCCTAAACCCTAAACCCTAAACCCTAAACCCTAAACCCTAAAACCCTAAACCCTAAACCCTAAACCCTAAACCCTAAAAAACCCTAAAACCCTAAACCCTAAACCCTAAACCCTAAACCCTAAACCCTAAACCCCTAAACCCTAAAACCCTAAACCCTAAACCCTAAACCCTAAACCCTAAACCCTAAACCCTAAACCCTAAACCCTAAACCCTGAACCCTAAACCCTGAACCCTAAAACCCTATACCCTGAACCCTAAAACCCTATACCCTAAACCCTAAAAACCCTAAAAAGATTAATAGGGGCTTGTTAATTTTTTTGTGGCCGAAATGCAAGAGGTTTAGGATGAAAAGATTGGAAAGGTTTAGTTTTGGGCTCAGAGGTTTGTGCATTTTGTTTTATTTTATTTTAAGGTTTTAATGTGGGCTTGGGTTCTTTAGTTTAACTGGGGGTTTGAAGTGGTCTGGTGAAAATTCATGGGGTATGGCTAATTAGGAAATCATTTTTTATAGAGAAATGAAAATGTTGTAAAAATATTGTGGACGTAGCTCTATCTCTTTCTTTCTCACTCTTCTCTCAAACTAAGCCTCCATGGCTGATCCTTTTGCTTGTGGCCACCATGAGTTACAAACACCGGTTATTAAAAACCAAGCCCTTCTCTCTCTCTAGCTCACTTTCTCTCTCCCACCTCAAACTCTCTCTCGTTGCTTCTCTCTCCACTTAAACTGTTCTCTCTCTTTTTTTTGGTTTCGCTGTTATGGTCGAAATCTCCTTCCTTTTGGTTTGGTTTCGATTGGTGATTTATTTGTGGGTTTTAGGATTGGGGTTTAGTGTTGAATTTTGTTGGGTATTTGTGTTTGATTGGGATTTGGATGTCTATTTTGAGGTATGTCGTATGTGTGTGAGCATGAGTTTGTGCCTCAAAATAAGGTAGCTTATGTGTTTTGTGAGTTTCAATTCAAAATGTATCCTTGTGATAATCACCGGGCAACGTAAAAAAACCCAAAATAATTGAAAAACTTATAAAATCATCAAACCCAAATGAAGAAAAATTGAAATAAACACTTATAAAATCATCGAACCCAAACAAGGAAAAATCGAAATAAAAGGGAAAAATAAAACAAAAAAGTTTGAATAAAATATATCTCAACATACCATTATTTTTTTCAAATTTCTCAATAAGAAGATACAAGTCTTGTTTTGTTCTAGTCTTTTGGGGTATCCTATACCTCTAGCCTTCGATTCGATCGCCTTCCATATATACACAAATGTTTTATTGCTGAATTATTTTATGCTACCATATATACACAAATGTTTATTATTTGGTTTAATAGACAGTAGTCAAACCATTAGCAAAATTGCTAACATATATACAGAAGAAAACTTTTGAAAAAGTATTGTAATAATAAGCCATTAAATGCTTGGCACTATGACCTTTTCTTTTCTTGTTCAGCAACGTAATCTATGGGATATTTTGATTCTTTCCTTTCTTGCTCTCAACGTACTAAAGGTTGGCAAAGATGAACTCTTTATCTTGGTATCCGGTTTTATTATATTATATATATAAAGAAGCCATTGATTATATATATTAATTTCAATAACGTTTTGACTATTTAATTGATATCAAACGTTTTATTTTCTGGCTAAGGACAAGCAACATATTTAGTTCTATATATATGGAAAGAAATAAAAGTTTCAGATACACACATTTTTGAATTAGAAAGCTGTAGACTTTTCAAAAAGCAATTTTTTTTATTGTCCTAAACACATACCATCTATTGTTTCTTACTACTCACAAAAATATTCTATCTTTTACAAAATTTTCTGGGAAAAAGAAAGTACTATAGAGAGCTTATATCCTACGAGCAGTGTAGGCTCGCAAGGATAATCAGCAAAAGGTAGCTGGGCTGTTGTATCCTGGGGGCAACGTGCAGAAACTATTTGTCTAACTACTCGGATATACCGTAGACGACACGATTTGTCTCAAGACAATGACTTGGTCCACGCCTCATCTCTGCCACCTCTTTTTTGGTAATATCAAATTGTGTAATTTTCAAGGAAAATTCAGGTATTATCTCTCCTTTATTTCCAACAATTTGAGACAAAACGTTATGGAGAACACAAAATCATCCTTGGAAAATGGTAATGTTATGTCTAATTCATCTGGAGCGGGTGATCTTAATAAGTCATTCCGCTTCCGTGGTGTTAACTTTAAGAGATGGAGACAAAAGACTTTGTTTTATCTTACTCTCTTGAATGTGGCTTATGTGTTAACTGAGAAAAAACCAAAGAAAAAGAAATCTGAACAATTGACTGAAGAAGAACTTTCTCAATATGAAAAAGATGTTAAGAAATGGGATAAGGATCATCTTTACTGTAGAAATAATTTACTTAATTGTCTTTCTGATGATTTGTATGATTATTATGATCAAGCTTACAAATCAGCCAAAAAGATATGGAAGGCATTGAATCAAAAATATGATACAGAGGAAGCTGGATCCAAGAAATATGCATGTAGCCGATTTTTTAGGTTTCAGATGGTTGAAGGCAAGTCCGTGGTGGAACAATCCTATGAACTCCAAATGATTTCACAAGATGTTCGATCTGAAGGCATTCGAGTAGATGAACAAATGCAAGTTTCAGCCATCATTGACAAGCTACCTGAGTCTAATCAGCCTCAACGTAAGACCCACTCTAATCAAAGAAAGAACCAAGCACACCATCCTAAGCATGCTCCAAATAATGGCAACCACACTAATAATAGCAATTATGCATGTTTTGTATGTGGAAAGCCTGGACATTCGGCTAGAAATTGTCGTTTTCGAAAACATGGGCCTATGGTTCAAGCCAATGTCATTGAAGAGCCTCTTGTGGCTATGATTACCGAGATTAATGTTCTCAAAGGCTTAGGAGGGTGGTGGATTGATTCTAGGGCAACCAGACATGTTTGTAATGATAAAAATTGGTTCAAGACCTATACCATCTTGGATGAGAAAAAGAAAATTATGCTTGGTGATTCTCATACCATTGAAGTTGTGGGTATTGGAGAGGTGCTTCTCAAATTTACTTCTGGGAAGGAAGTCACTCTCAAAGATGTCTTTCATGTTCCTAACATTAGAAAGAATGTAGTTTCTAGTTTTTTGTTGAATAAGGCTGGTTTCAAACAAGTTTTTGAGGCTGATCAATATGTACTCTCTAAAAAGGGCATGTTTGTTGGCAAAGGCTATGCTTGTGATGACATGTTTAAACTTAATGTTGAGATGAATGAAAATTCAAGTTTTGCTTATATTGTTTCTTGTGTGAATGTTTGGCATGGTAGATTATGTCATATTAATAATAAATATATGAAAAATATGAGTGGTTTAGGTTTAATTCCTAAACTTGAAAATGAACTTGAAAAATGTGAAATTTGTAGCATGACTAAAATTACTCAAAAGCCTCATAAATCAGTTGAAAGAAATACTGAATTACTAGAACTTATCCATAGTGATATTTGTGAATTTGAAGGACATTTGACACGTGGAGGTAATCGGTATTTTATAACCTTTATAAATGATTTTTCAAAATATTCATATGTCTATCTTATGCAAAATAAAAGTGATGCTTTTGAAAAATTATCAATTTTCTTAAAAGAAGTTGAGAATACTTTTGATAAAAAGGTTAAAAGGTTTAGAACTGATAGAGGAAAAGAATATGATACTCTTAGTCTTAATAATTATATTCAATCTCTTGGTGTTGTTCATGAGACTACTGCCCCTTATTCTCCATCTTCTAATGGAGTAGCTGAACGTAAAAATAGGACTCTTATAAATTTAACTAATGCTATGCTTGTTAGTTCTAGGGCTCCTAAATATTTTTGGGGTGAAGCTGTTTTAACTGCAAATTTTGTTTTAAATAGAGTACCTCATAAAAAGACTTTTTTAACTCCTTTTGAATTATGGAAAAAATATAAACCAAATCTGAATTTTTTCAAAGTTTGGGGTTGCTTAGCATATGTGAGGCTACCTGATCCCAAAAGACCTAAACTTGGGGTAAAGGCTTCTACATCTGTATTTTTGGGTTATTCTTTATATAGCACAACTTATAGATTTTATGATATTGATAATAATACAATAATTGAATCTAGAGATGCAATTTTTCATAAAAATAAATTTCCATTTAAATATAAAAATAGTGGGGGTTTTGAACAATAAGAGAAATTTGAATGTTCAACATCTAAGTCAAGAGATGTTAATGAATATGAGATTGAACCTAGGAGGAGTAAAAGACCTAGAATTGAAAAGGATTTTGGTCCTGAATATTATGTGTATAATTTACAAGGTGACCCTACTTCTTTAGAAGAAGCTTTATCTTCTCCTGATTCAGGTTTTTGGAAAGAAACCATCAATGATGAGATGGATTCTATTATATCTAATAATACTTGGAAACTTGTAGATTTACCTCCAGGTTGTAAAACAATTGGATGTAAATGGGTATTTAGGAGAAAATTAAAACCTGATGGATCTATTGAAAAATTCAAAGCAAGGCTTGTAGCTAAAGGTTTTAAACAAAAAGAAGATATTGATTTTTTCGATACTTTTTCTCCTGTTACTAAAGTTACATCTATTAGATTATTGATTGCTATAGCAGCTATTCATAATTTGATGATACATCAAATGGATGTAAAAACGGCATTTTTAAATGGAGATTTAGAAGAAGAAATCTACATGGACCAACCAGAAGGTTTTACAATGCCAAGTAATGAGCACAAGGTATGTAAATTATTAAAATCTTTATATGGTCTAAAACAAGCACCTAGACAGTGGCATGAGAAATTTGATCAATGTTTGCTTTCTAATGGTTTTAAAACAAATGAAAGTGACAAATGTATATATTATAAAACATTTGGTGATGCTCATGTTATAATTTGTTTATATGTTGATGATCTTCTAATTTTTGGTCCTAATATGGATATTATAAATGCTGCCAAAATGCTTCTTAAAAATAACTTTGATATGAAAGATTTAGGAGAAGCTAATGTGATTCTTGGCATGAAAATCTCTAGAACTTCAAATGGCATATTTGTAGATCAATCTCATTATATAAAAAAAAATTTGAAAAAATATAATTACTTTGATTGTAAGCCTGCAAGTATTCCTTTTGACTCTAGTGTGCATCTTTTTCCTACTAAAGATGAAAATGATATTTACAATCAAAAGGAATATGCTAGTATTATTGGTAGTCTTAGATATGCTACTGATTGTACT
The DNA here is from genome assembly GCA_032727855.1 of Quercus ilex subsp. ballota. Classification (NCBI taxonomy): domain Eukaryota; kingdom Viridiplantae; phylum Streptophyta; class Magnoliopsida; order Fagales; family Fagaceae; genus Quercus; species Quercus ilex. Next base: position 12,676,195 of record CM064910.1, on the reverse strand, counting down.
AGACCTGATATTGCTTATGCCGTAGGAGTTTTAGCAAGATATACTAGCAAACCTAATTTTGAGTCATTTGAGTCGTGAAAAACGCATGTTTTGCAAAAATGTGGTTAAAAATCAGACAGTTTTTCAAAACATTTCAGTTTCCCCCGCGCTCTTTGTCTTCTCCACCTCTCCCTCTCTCAAAACCACCATTTTCACTCCAAAAACCTCCATTTTTCTCCTCAACCTTCACTCCAAATCCAAGAAAATGTATGGGTTTTCAATCCTTTTTACTTTATTTCAAGTTTAAAGCATTCTATTTCATGGATTTGTTGGTTTTGTTGAGATATTGTAATATTGTTGAAGAACATGGGTTTTTGTAGTTTTTGACGAGATTGATATATGGGTTTTGTTAAGAATGATGGTATAATGCTTGTTTTTCATATTTTTGTCAAGATTATTACTTGCTCGTGCATTATACAATGTTTTATGTTGTGGTGTGCATACCATTTTGTTGATATAATGTCTATTTAGATGTTTTTGTGTGTAATTTTGGACTCCATTGAGTACAAAATTTGGAGATAATCATGTTTCCATGTTTGGAACAACCAATGGTTATGTGGTCCACACTTTGCCCCTTGCATGATTTCACGCCTCTTATTTGCACATTTCTTCATTTGATGCACACACACACAGTCTTTGACATGTTTTATGTCTAATGCCATGATTATATCATGCTTTGATGTTTAGCATCTGTTAGAGACATATTTATATGATTAGCTAATCTTTTGACAAAACGAACTTTACTTGTAATTTGGTAGATCTAGGATGGATTTAGTACTTCAAGAAACAAGTGTTCAAGTTAAGTATTGAAGCCATATAAGTCTGACCAAGAAACAAGTAAAGGAAGTGTTGTTCATTAAAACTCAACAAAAGTCTCAACAAAATCCTTTCTATCGATAATTACTGCTGAAGCTCAACAAAAGCTCGACACAACCTGTATCTATCGAGAATTACGAAATCAGGTTTTCCAGATCTGATTACACGCATATCCTTGAGTATTTGTGTAGGGTTTCTTTTCTCACAACCCTAAACATATATAAGGATTATTTTAAGAGCCATCACAAGTGATGCAAAATGTTGCAAAAGAATAATCCATGCATACCGTGACTGGAGACAAAATTTGCTTTAGTTCATCATATTCTCTGTAGAAGATACTGCGTCTTTACGCTAAGGGTTTTGTGACCAAAGAGCTCCCTGATCTTCATTGTTGATGAACTAAAGAACTTTGCAGCCAACATCTTCCTCAAGTTGGTGTGCTAATCACATACTGGGATCCGTGCATCATTAGTTAGTCACGTACTGGGATTTGTGCATTGAACAGAGAGATTGACGCTACAATACAAGTCCAATTGGGTATTGGGGTAAGGGTTCAACTGTAGGTTGGTATTGGGTATTGGGATTCCTTTTACTTGTAACAACTTATTATTGATAATAGTGAATTCTCGAGAGTGGTGACCTTAAGTTCACCCGGTGGGATTTTGCCTTGATGGTTTTCCCCATTCATAAACAAATCACCTGTGTCAAATTTATTTTCCACTGCATTTAGTTATTTGGTGATTTATTTGTGCTACCGCGCTATTGCATTTTAAATTTACTTAATTAATTAACTTGAATAATTAATTAAATAATTTGCCAAAGGGGTGAATCTATTTTTGCCCTATCAAGTGGCATCAGAGCGGGCACACTCTGATTAGGTTTAATCTTTGTTGTGTGATCCATTGACCCCTGTTGTCATGGCTACAAGCGGCAGGAAAAGATCTTTTATTTCGAATACATCTTACTTTTCCAATCTCTATTTGATTGAGTATTTCAGAAAATGTAAGTCTAAAAGTTATTTGAAAGCTATCTTGATGATTGTTGAAAAAGGTCTTAGTGTGACAAGGAAGAAACAAGACTGTCTCAAATTGAAATTGTGCAAAGGAGTTTGTCTAAGAAGGGTGAAAATTAAAGGTTTTGTTTATAAATGGCAGATGAGAAAGAAAATTATTCCTACTGATTTGTCAAGCAAGCAAGAAGTATGCTTTATGATGAAGTCTGTATTTAAGGTAATGGACACATGTTTGTGGTACCTTGACAATGGATGCTCGAGACACATGATTAGAGACCGTTCTCTCTTTAAGGTTTTTGAGTCTAAGAAATGTGGAAATGTCAATTTCGATGATGGGAGCAAATCACAAATAAAAGGGAAAGGAACCATCTCTCTACCTGGACTGCCAAACATTACAAATGTGTTCTATGTAGAAGGTCTGAGAGTGAACTTGTTGAGCATAAGTCAGATATGTGATCAAGACTTCATCGTGCTATTCTCAAAAGGGAAATGTCTCGTTTTGAATGAGTCTGGAAAGAAACTCATAAGCGGAGTCCGCACTCTGGATAACTGCTATGAATTGGTACCTGATGCTGTTCTTTCTTTTACATATATATATTTAACAACATTCATCAAAAAAAAATATATATATATATATATATATAACAACACATCACGATTAGCATGTACTAGCATATACAAAACATGAATCTAGTTTAGTATCGAATGTAGTATAGTTAATACCTGTTGTGTGTGACACCATTGAGCATGTGTTAAACACTTTGAGAGATATGATTGCAAAAAATACAATATAATCATTTGAGTCACATCATAATGGTTAGATGGTAATTTTGCATTTATCCTTGGACCTTTTAGTCCTACCCAAAAAAAGAAAAACTAGTAATATTTGACTAAACTATAAAGAATACACAAACAGGAAATATTAATTTCTGAATTAACCCAAGAATATATGTGCAATCTAGTAAATACTTCCACAAAATAGAAATAGCCCTTTTTTCACTATCTTTTCAATAGGTTTGAAAAATACTAAAAAAAAAAAAAAAAAAAACTCATACCAATGTTGGACTTAAAAACTCAAGGTTCTCAATGGATATTCATTCCGTAAAATTAAACTATATTTGAGTTTAAAATTGAGTAACAACTGTGCACGTGGTAAAGTGGAAAATACAGTCCATAAAATGACTTTTACATCATTGACCCAGAATTTGTATTTTTCCCAAAATAACTAGCAATAAGTTATGCTACACACACTTTTCAAGTTTCTCAACAATGTTAAGCGTGTTCTAAGTTAAGAAAGAGATATTAAAATTTATGTAAAACACCTCGAGAAAAATAAAACAAGATACAAAATAAATAATAAATAATAAATAAATTCTACTTTTGAAAATTTTCAATGTTTACAGATTTTTTGAATAAAAAAAAAAAAAAAAAAAAAAAAACCCTAAACCGAAACTAAACATGCCTACAAATAATTGAAAGAATTAAATCAAGGACAAAGCAAACACCAATCACTTTAGAGAAAATTTTCTCGTGAGGCATAGCAATACTGAAATTTTCTTTCACAAGCCGACAATCATAAATTTTTCAAAAGACTATCAAAAGAAATTTCGATTTAGGCTCAACTGAATTTTGTCCTAAGCTTTTCTTGTAATCATCTTGAGAACAAAATTTTTATTAAAAACTTTAATCAATTTATTGGATTCATTCCTTATCCCAGTTAATTCCTCTTTCTCAAGTTTTCCCCTTTTTAACTTTTCTTGGAATTTCTTAGTTATTGTCGTAAAAATTTCTTAGGTATTTTCATAGATTTACATAATTTTCCACGAAGAGTTTCTCAAACATCTATAAAATTAGTAAAATTAACAATGTCTTCTTTATTCAAATATTCATAGCTTTGAGTACTAAGACAATTAAAATTATCCCTGATAGCAAGAGTGAAGGTCACACTCAGGACATTAATCCAAATAGTTTACCCACTATGATTCCAATTCTAAGATTTAGAACCCTGAAAATATAGTATATTTAACCAACATTAAGGCCCTGTAGATTATTAGATCTTTTATGAAAGCAGTAGGTTAATCAAACAATCATCAAAATTACACACAATGCAAAATAAATATGACCCAAGATAGGAAACCAATGAAACCAAATTAGTTTCACAAGAAAAACCTTGTGTATCTCACATAAATGGCATTCAATTATCTCCATTGTTATTTCCATTATTATTGTGTTTGTACCATAAGAATTTTTAGGCTTAGCTTAACAACAAATGTAAAATGCACAAGCTCAGCTTGAGACAGAGCCAAGTTTACAAACTTTATTTTTGTTTAACCTTGTCGGATAGTTCAAAAGCTTTAACTTGGATTGACTTGACTTGTTTCATTATTTATGCCAACGCTTAGCTTAATATCACTGTTTTATGTTCATTTACATAGAGATGTAGAGAGGAAGAGTAAAGTAGAGTTGGCCGAAAATTAGTCTAATTGGGGCCAATTCTACTTTGGTCCCTCCGCTTCTCCTCCCTTTCCCCTCAATCCAATCAAGCACAAATTTGAATTCATGATCCAATATTAGTACATTATCGAAATGATCCACACAAAAAAAGAAAAAGAAAAGAAAAGAACGCAAGAAAGAGAGCTTCTATTATTAGTTGAAGATGATAGAGAAATTTGATCTTTAATAGATAAAAAATTGTTGCAGAAATAAAAATATCTAAGTAACAAGCATAGATAGAAAGAATATTCATCTTTATTTATAAGAAACCACAGCCAGAAGGAATTAGTTGTGATGTCAACATATCCTTAATAATTATTACTTGGTTATATTATTTTTTAGTAAAACAAAAGGGAAAAACATTGTTATATTAATCAACAAGGATTGATGCACTCGCATTTTCCGGGAGGACTCCCAAAACATTGGCCCCAACCGAAACCCTCATTGTGGCAAGCTGCTGTGCAAACACGGTTGTCATTGCATGGACCTTTGAATGTTGTGCTCAAGGCATTGCATTTGGATTTTTCGGTGTGCATCACTCTCGCTTCACTAACTATGAGTATCAAGTACATAAGTTAGTAGTTTATCGAACAAATAAGACTCTGTATAAGTTAGAAGAGTTATAACCCAAGAAAGGGAAAAAAAAAAAAAAAAACTTTGATTGAGGGATAAGGGAGCATTATTTTTTTTAAAAAATCAAAGGATTTGGCTAGTTTGGTAAACCTATGCAGCTTACTACATTTTCTTAGCTACAACATGTCTTGACAGGTTTGATGCAATAGTGAATATAGAGGCAAATTTTTTTTTTCAGCATCCACTAAAGTGCCTTGTCATAATTTATGGATAACGAAAGTTATATCAGTAATGATTCCATATAAAAGTAATATTGCTTTAATCACAAGTTGCCACACTTTAATACACACACACACACACACACACACACACACACACATATATATATATATATATATCTGTGTGCGTATGTGTGTGTGTTCTTTTGAAGATGTAATAAATTTGATTTACCTAACATTACTTTCGATAAAATATATATTTTTATTTCGTTGCAAATTTATGAGCTTATGGGTCACAATTGGATCTGTTATTTGAGACCCTTAAGCATATGGAATTCTAAGTACTAGGCAAAATAATAACAAAGAATTGAGATTAAGAGAGATTTACGAGAAGCAAAGAGAAGGAAGAGCAAGAACGTGAGCCCGAAGATCTTTCTCTCCATGAGTAAACTTTTGACGTGTTGTTGGATTATGATCTATGTATAGTTGCACTGTGCGTTGTATATATATATTAAAGAAAGAACCTTACCTAACATTCAATCAAGTGGCATAGTAAATGTACTATTTAATGTTGGATTTTGTTAACAATGAAGGTCCCCTGGATAGGGATTAGAATGCATTTAATTATTTATTAAATAATCGATTTTGTTAACAAATGCCTTAAGGGAGTTTAATAATTAACCATTTTAGGAAAGCTTTTACAGGGGAAAAAAATGTTTTTTGGATGTCCTTTTATATTTCATATTAAAGTGCAATTCAAATATTCCTAAAAATTGTTTATTAATAAATTCTCTACAGGCACCTATTAATCGGACCTTGAAATAATAATTTTATAAAAAAAAAAGTCAAACCACACACACATAAAGAGTTTGTAATGAATCATTTTAAGAAAGTTTTTATGTGCAAAAAAAAAAATTTGTTTCTTGACAAAATTTTATATTTATTCTCAAAGTGGTATAAAAATATTCCTAAATTGGTTCATTAACGACCCCCCAAAAGGGCACCCGTTGATTGGACCCCGAAAAATATTTTTATTTTCAAAATATATATATATATATATAGACGCGTGTGTGTGTGTGTGTGTGTTTGTTTGTTTGTTTATAGTTTAAATTTAATTTTTTTAGAAATATATAAAAGTATTATTTTAGGGTCCGATTAACGGGTCCATTAGGGCATTCGTTAATGAACCATTTTAGAAATATTTTGATTCGACTTTTTTAAGAAATGTGAAAACCAATCAAAATTAAATTTATTTTTGTTCCATAAAACTCTACAAAAATGGTTCATAACAAATTCATAAAAATATTATTTCAGAGTCTGATTAACAAGTTGCCTTAGGAAATTTGTAAATGAACATTTTAGAAATATTTTGATACCGCTTTTATAAAATATATATATATATATATATATATATATCTGTGTGTGTGTGTGTATATAAATAGCAATAAATAAAGATGTTTTATTTCCCATAAAAACATTTCTATAATGGTTCAATAATAAATGTCTTTAAGGAATCTATTAATAAGATCCATTATTTTGTAAAGAATTTAATTATCCTTAATCCCTAACCTTAGGGTATTCATTGTTAACAAAATCAAATATTAAATAATACATTGAATGTGCCACTCGATAGAATGTTAGGAAGGTTCTTTCTTTTACACATATATATATATATATATAACAACATATCAGGATTAGCATGTGCTAACATATACATAACACAAGATATGATCAAGTAGTTCATGAATCTAGTTTAGTATCCAGTGTAGTATAGTGAATACCTGTTGTGTGTGACACCATTGAGCATATGTTAAACACTTTGAGAGATATGATTGCAAAAAATACAATATAATCATTTGAGTCATATCATAATGGTTTGATGGGGACTTTTGCATTTATCTTTGGACTTTTTAGTCCTACACCCCCCCCCCCCCCCAAAAAGAACCAGTGATATTTAACTAAAGTAATTTAATCATAAATTTTAGTTACAAATAACACAAAAACGAACACTTGGACAACTAATTTAGTAAGTGCATAAACAGTGGTCAACTAAACTATAAGAATACACAAACAGGAAATATTAATTTCTGAATTAATCCAAGAATATATGTGCAATCTAGTAAATACTTACAAAAAATAGAGATAGCCCTTTTTTCACTATCTTTTCAATAGGTTTGAAAAATACTGATTTAAAAAATAAAAAAACTCATATCAATGTTGGAGTTAAAAACTCATGGTTCTCTATTAATATTCATTCCGTAACATTGAACTACATGTGAGTTTAAAAATGAGTAACAACTATGCATGCGGTAAAGTAGAAAATAAAGTGCGCACATGACTTTTACATCGTTGACCCAGAATTTGTATTTTTCCCAAAATAGCTTGCAATTAGCTATGCTAAACACACTTTTCAAGTCTCTCCATAATGTCAAGCATGTTCTAAGTCAAGAGAGAGATATTAGAATTCATGTAATACACCTCAAGAAAAATAAAACAAGATACAAACTAAAAAAATAAATTCTACTTTTGAAAATATTCAATGTTTTTGGTTTTTTTGAGTTAAAAAAGAAAAAAGAAAAACACAAAACAAAAAGTAAACGTGTCTACAAATAATTGAAAGAATTAAATCAAGGACAAAGCAAACAACACTCACTTTTGAAAAAATTTTCTCGTGAGAGGCAGGGATACTGAAATTTTCTTTCACCAGCCAACAATCTTAAATTTTTCAAAAGAACATCAAAACAAATTTTGGTTTAGACTCAGCTAACTCTTGTCCTAAGCTTTTTTTGTAATCATCTTGAAAACAAAATTGTTATTAAATCTTTAATCGATTTATTGGATTCATTCCTAATCCCAATTAATTCCTTTTTTTCAAGTTTTTCCCATTTTTAATTTTTCTTAGAATTTCTTGATTATTTTCATAGAAATTTCTTAGCTATTTTCATAGATTTAGATAATTTCCCATGGAGAGTTTCTCCAACATCTATAATATTAATAGAATCAACAATGTGTTCTTTATTTAAATATTCATAGCTACGAGTAGTAAGACAATTAAAATTATCCCTGATAGCAAGAGTTAAGGTCACATTTAGGACATTAATCCAAATAGTTTACCCACTATGATTCCTGTAAGGTTGAATTTAATCAACCATCTTGTTGGTTTTATTCCGTGCGAAATTTGCTTGTAATTTAGCAATTAGTAACCTTGTATTTAGGTGGGAATCATGTAATGGTAGTGAGTAGGAGAGTGTGAAGAAATGCTCAAGATTCTGCAAGGATGCAAAGACTCGCGGGTGACTCGCAACTGGAAGCCGCCAATGTGTGCAGATAAGATGAACAGTCATGCCAGCTGGAGCACTACAGGACAAAAGATCCAGCTTGGCCGTTCTGTTAGCTCGCGACTTGAACTCATGACTCAGTCAAGTCGCGAGGCCAAGCCACCAGCCAGCTCTGTTTTGAGAAACCTAACTCTTCGCATTCCATTCTCACCCTAGTATAAATACCCTTTATACCCACGAAATGTAGAGAGCTTCCAAAGAGAATTTTGAGAGAGAAACCCTAGAGAAAAACAAGATTGATTCATCCACAATCTTTACATAGAGACTCTTCAAATTCCTCTACTCTCACCCTCTCCATTGTTACATCCTTGAGAGGTTTTTACCCAAATCCTTTTCACACCATACCCACGTCTGTGAGAAGGCTATTTGGTGCTTTGGGAAGCAGTTAGGAAGGGACCAATGGATATTGGTTGATGCTATAGGCCATAGCGAAATCTGATAAGCTAAAGAAGACAAAGGTTCGGCGCAACCTCGTTGGAGCAAGAAGCTTGGAGGGCTTAGGTACACTGGGTAGATTAGGCTTGGAGGGTCTTCTGCTGTTCATGTATCCCAACTTCATTCTTTAGTGGATTATTGACCGCTTGGAGGGCGGCGGAGAGGTTTTACGTTGAGGCTTCGGTTTCCTCTTCGATAACACATCGTTGTGTTGTCCTTGTGTTTGCATCTCTCTTCCCTTAATCTTTGCCATTTAATTTCTGCTTTGGATGTGATTTTATTTGATTTAGATTGTTTATCAATTCTGTTATAAGCTTATGTTCATTTTTCGCACATACATTGTTTGATATTAAGTGTGAATTGGTAATTTGTAAATTGGGGGTCTAAACGTTCATAGTGTTTTACACTCTATTTGAACATTCAATTGGTATCAGAGCAGGTGCACTCTTTGTGGTTTAAACACCTTAGTGCGATCCTTGATCCCGCATTGAGATGGACCTATCTCAATCCTTAAATGTTCCACCATTTTTTTATGGTAACAACTATGCATTTTGGAAAGTCTGAATAAGGGCATTCTTGTGTTCTATTGATGATACTATTTGGGATGTTGTAGAAGTAGGTTGGACTAGGCCGGAGGCTGCTAAATCCACTTGTGATAAGGCTGCTCTTGTGGCAGCTAACGCTAACAGTAAAGCCTTGAATGCTATTTTCTGTGGTATTTCTCCAAAAGAGTTGCACAAGATTTCACACATCACTGTTGCCAAGGAGGCATGGGAAATACTGGAGACTACTTATGAAGGAATGAAGAAAGTAAAGGACACCAAGCTGAAGATGCTAATCACTCAGTTTGAGGAGCTCAAAAATGAGTGAGGATGTGTCCTTTGACTCTTTCTATAGCAAGATGAACGAAGTGGTCGTCGGCAAGTTCAATTTGGGGGAGAAAACAAAGGATTCTAAGATAGTGAGAAAGATCCTTCAGTCATTGCTGGGAAGCTTCCATGCCAAGGTGACAGCAATTGAAGAGAGTAAGGACCTTGATGATATCAAAGTCCAAGAACTGATTGGCTCACTTCAAACGTATGAACTGTCATTGCCCACACAAAGGAAGAGCAAATCTCTTGCTCTTAAGATAATTAATGAAAAGGTAGAAGTTCACGACTCATCGAATGAGGATGTTGTCGATAAAGATGTGGCATACCTTGTGAAAAATTTCGGAAAATTCTTGAAATTCAAGAACAATGGAAAATTTAGTGATAAAGGGAAATTCCAAAGTTCCAGGAAGGAGAGAAGGGAATTCAAGAAGAAAGATGGAAAGGAATCCCAATCTTCACAAGGAATCACTTGCTTCAAGTGTAACGGGCATGGACACTTCAAAAAGGAATGTCCCAACTATTTGAAATCGAAGGGCAAGGTGTATGCCACAACTCTTAGTGACTCGGATTCATCCAATTCTGATTCTAAGGAAAGTTGTGATGGAGAAGGGAATTACTCTGCTTTTATGACTATTGCTCATGTTGAGTCTTCGGAGGACTTGAATTTGCTTGTACAAGAGCTTGGGGAGGATAGTGATGAAGAATCAATGGGAGTTGTTGAAGAATCGGATGCTGAAGAATATGAAAGCACATCCAGTCTCCAAGAGAACTACAACTCACTCCTTGAGAAGTCGGGAGAGTACATAAGGGTGGCCAAGGCGGCTATGAAGAAGATGAAGAAAGCAGAGGAGGACTATCGAAGTCTCCTAGTGTGACATAAGGAGGCCAAGTGTGAGATAGAAAGGCTGAATGGAGAGTTGTCAGAAGCTTACACAAAAGTGAGATTTCTTGAGCTAGAGGAAAACCACTTCCAAGATCACAACGGGGTCCTAGAACGAATCATTTTTCTCACCATTGCGGATTGCACGGACATACCAGACCCAACTGTCATAAGCTGAGAGCATTAAATAATGCAAGTGCTCCACGGTCACGAGGACCAAGAAATGAAAAAAGGACTTGGGGGGGGGGGTGAGCAACCAAGAAGTCAAAACGGTGATCCCGGAATGATGGACGTAATGAAGATGATCGGTGCATTCACCACCTGCTTGGAAAGCTTCACTAGAAGGTTTGAAAGTCCTAACTCTCGTACTTGATCCTAGAAGGAAATCACCCCAAACGCAAGTGACATGTGGGTGAAGAAGGGTACTCATGTATAAGCATTACAACATGTCCATGCATTAATACTTCCTATGCTTTGTAATTATGCTTGGTGGTTTGCTTATTGATTATGTGAATTGAAAATTGTTTGTTTGTTTTTGCATTCTGTCATCTAAAATGTTTTTACATTGTTGCTTTTGATCAATCTTTTCCTTCTTGTGTGTCAAAAATCCAAAAATCACGTAAAAAGTAGAAAATCCAAAAAGTTTGATCGACATTGTTGAGTTTTGACTTAGAATATGTTTTACCTTGTACCTTTATGCAAATGGTTTTGTGCATCTACGAGCATAGCTTGTTCCCTATGCACTCATATCAGTGTGGGAGAAATTTTGAAATCTATGTGACTGTTGTAAATAGATCTCCAACCTTGTCATGAATGACTAGTGAATGATTTTGTTGATCTTGAGACATGCACAGACTTGTGCCTATATATCTTTCCATTCTTTTATTTATTTTTATTTTTTTTGCTAAAAGAGCTCATCAAATGTAAATTTCCAAATGAAAAGAGATATTGAGCTATAAAAGCCTGTCGCATATACTAGTATTTGACTAGGAAAAAGGGAAAGCGACCAAAAATAAAATTGAATGATGCCCAAAAAGCCAAAGGCCAACTCATCAAAGTGAAATATCAAAAATTTCAGGCATCGATCTCACAATGAGATGTGTTGATTCAAAAAGATCAAATGATATGTTGAACATGGAGCCAAATGAAAAACTTCAAAGATATTGTACTCAAGTTTATGTGGGAGGTCATATATGCATATTTCTATAATTGAGATAGGTCAAATTATCTAGTGCTAGTTGTGTATGCCTTGATTGAATTGATCATTGAAGCTTCACATTAGACTAAGGACTATCTCATTTTTTATATTCACGCACAACACACATGTCTATGTTTAATGAATGCCATATTCATTCGTGTGATTGTACTTGATTAAATGTGTTTTTACATGCTCAATCTTTGTTGATCAAACCCAAAAAGATTTTTGAGTGTTTTAGTTGTTTTTGGAAAGTATTTTGTTTTTACAAAAGTTGTCAAAATTTCAAAAAGAGTGTTGCCCTGTTCTAGTGACTCAGTCGGGGGTTGGTCCAGTCACATGTCCCAGTCGCGAGCCCACTCCGAGATTTTTTACAGCTCACTGGGGGGTCAATGTCCCAGTCTTGAAAAATACTTAGAATATTTTTCAAAATTTGGATTTTTTTGTTTCTCGCGGTTCAATGTGGCAACTTGTTCGCGGGTGGAAGGTCCGGTCGCAAGGGGTACACAGAGATTTTCGCGGCTCACCTCAAGACTCTCTCTCGGGTAGACCTTCCAGTCACGAAAAACACTTTGAAAATTTTTCCAACTTTTTTTGTTTAAGTGTTCTGGCGGCTGGCCCTGGCAACTTGCACGCGACTTGATCCAGTCGCGAAAATCGCGTGTTTTACACTTTTAAGACAGTTTTTCAAAACTTTTCAGTTTTCCCTTGAACTTTTTAGTATTTTCATTGTCTTTCTCATTTCATCCCTCTCCCAATCACACCGTGCACTCAACCCAAACCTCCACTGTTGATCATCTCTCCAACCTCATTCTCCAAGAAAAAGGTATGGGTTTCTATTTTCTCACTCTATTTTACATGTTTGTAAGTGTATTTCTTCATTTTGTGAGATTTTGTTGAGTTTGTGTGCTTTCCAATGGTCGAACATGGGTTTCCTTAAAATGTTGGGTTTGGTTGTTTGGGATTGGTTGTTTTTGTTACTAGATTGCTGAATATGTTTGCTATCATGATTAAGTTACATTGAGCTAGTCTGTAATCTCACCTTTGCTGTTAGAAATATCTCATACCCATAAGATATATGTGTTTGGGTTCTCTGTGTTTTACTCTGAGTGTGGTTTACACTGTCCAAATATAGCTAATTAGTGCTTGTTGCAGTCTGCATCAATACAGACTATACTTGATTGAGTTGTTGGGTTTTGATTTTAGCTATTTTTCTCTAGTTCTCAACTGTGTTTGGTCTATATGCTGTCTTGACACTCTATTACTCCCTATGTAACTAACTTGTTACTAATACGTGTGTATTTCCACCTATTGTGTTCTGCTATTGCTAAGGCCTCTTCTGCTTGTTTACAAATGGCTCCCACACCTACAAAGAAGAAGACTCCTGCTAAGAATGCTGACAAAAGGCTGAAAATGAACCATAACTTGTTTAGGTATGTTCAACACTTTAAGAGATATAGAGATTCTTTCTTGAATGGAACCATTATTCAGGAAAGGTTTGTAGACTTAGGGGACTTGAAGGACACCTTCATTCTAGATTGTTTTGAGGACAAAGGATGGGATAAGTTGCTGAGTGACCTCCCTGCAGTTTGTGACCCTTTAATAAGGGAATTCTATACAAATGCTATTATAAGGGAGGATGAGCTAAATTGCTAGATCAGAGGACATGAGTTCACCCTAGATGCACATGACATTGATGAAGTACTAGGGCTTGAGGGTTTAGAGGATCATGATTTCACCAATTACAAGTATAGGATGCTATCTATAGAAACTGTCCAGAATCGCATTGGGGGACAGAGAAAGGGGAGATGTCTCAACACTACAACATTTCCAGTTGACATGAGGTGCCTCACCACCATCATGATGTTGAACCTGTATCCAGTGAGGAAGCTGACTACAATCAACAATGCCAGAGCAATCTTCCTTATGGAGCTCAACGAGAAAATCTTCATTGACATCAATTTTCACATATTTGACACAGTTGTGGATGAGACTAGAACCACCTCTAGGCCCAAGCTAATCTTTCCTAGTCTTCTCATGAGGCTTTTCAGAGCAAAAGGTGTTGCAATCCCTCAAGATATCAGCCCCATGTCTACACCTTCAGCCATCAACAAGATGACCATCATCAGGATACAAAGTCATCTTCCAGGTGATGAAGATAAGGGTGACCAAGGAGAAGGTGATCCAACGGAAACTAAAGCAGAGGCTATAGGACAGACGTCCACATCCAAAAGCAAAGGCAAGAGGAGCAGGGCTTCAACCTCATCAACTGTACGTTCAGATGCATTTCAGATCATCCTGGAGAGGATTGATGGACTCAAAGAGGTCTAGAATGATAATACTGACATGATGGCAGCAATTCAAGATCAGCTCAACATACTTTCAGCCAAGTTTGACAGCATCAACACCCAGCAGTGGCCCTTTGGCCATTCCGGTCAAAAAGGGGGAGAATTTTTTTGAGAAGTAGCTCTTGAGGGGGAGTGTTTATCTAGTTTATTGTTCAGTCTTATTTTATGTTAATGATTATGGTGTTGGTTATGGTATTATGATTTTGAATACTATTTTCACTATGGGTTTGATACAATGTGTTAAATAGTTTGGTTATTCTGCTGGTTTTAAATGGATATGTTTGGGTGTGAAACTTTGGTTTATTAATACTTAAGATGTTATTCAGTATATGTTTAGGTTTGTACCTGTTGCTTTTGTAAGCTTTTAAGGTTTTTGTACTCATGCTTTGTAGCTTATGTACTTGATGTTAAATGTCATGCATTTTCTTTTAGTACATCACTCTTATGCCCTTTGTTGGATTTTTATCCTTAATGCAATTACCTTGAGTTATTGCATTGGTTGAGTGTTGGACATGCAAATGATACTTTGCAATTGAGCTTATTAGCTTGCATGTCCGGATGTTCATTCCATGTGTGAATGAGCATTATGATCACTATTTATAGTGATTGTTCGTTTTTGGTCAAGCCTTGGCTTATTACTTATTTCCATTTTGCTTGATCGCATTGTGCTTGCTCCATATGCATTACAAGTTTTCTGCATACAATGATCATATTGTGTTGCTGTGTTTCAGGAGATACTTGTTCTTATAATTCAAGGGCTTTTCAAATTCTAGAGTTAGGTGTGAGTGAGTTTTGTTCAACTGTTCCTAACTCACATGATAAGTCTAGAGTCTATTGTAGGGTTTTGTTACGGAATAGCCGAAGGGGGAGATTGTAAGGTTGAATTTAATCAACCATCTTGTTGACTTTATTTCGTGCCAAATTTGCTTGTAATTTTGCAATTAGTAACCCTATATTTAGGTGGGAATCATGTAAGGGTAGTGAGTGAGAGAGTGTGAAGAAATGCTTAAGATTTTGCAAGGATGCAGAGACTCGCAAGTGACTCGTGACTGGGAAGCTGCCAACTACAGCACACGAGTGAAGCGTGCAAAGAAGATGAACAGTTATGCCAGCTGGAGCACTACAGGAGAAAAGGTTCAGCCTGGCCGTTCTGTTAGCTCGCGACTTGAACTCGCGATTCAGTCAAGTCGCGAGGCCAAGCTGCCAGCCAGCTCTATTTTGAAAAACTTGACTCTTCGCATTCCACTCTCACCCTAGTATAAATACCCCTTATACCCATGAAATGTAGAGAGCTTCCAAAGAGACTTTTAAGAGAGAAACCCTATAGAAAAACAAGATTAATTCATTCACAATCTTTACATAGTGACTCTTCAAATTCCTCTACTCCCACCCTCTCCATTGTTACATCCTTGAAAGGTTCTTGCCCAAATCCTTTTCTCACCACCATACCCACATCTGTGAGAAGGCTATTTGGTGCTTTGGGAAGCAGTTAGGAAGGGACCAATGGATATTGGTTGATGCTATGGGCTATAGCAGAATCCGGTAAGCTAAAAAAGACAAAGGTTCGATGCAACCTCGTTGGAGCAAGAAGCTTGGAGGGCTTAGGTACACTGGGTAGATTAGGCTTGAAGGGTCTTCTACTATTCATGTATCCCAACTTCATTCTTTAGTGGATTATTGACCGCTTCGACGGCGGCAGAGAGGTTTTACGCCGAGGGCTTCGGTTTCCTCTTTGATAACACATCATTGTGTTGTCCTTGTGTTTGCGTCTCTCTTCCCTTAATCTTTGCCAATTAATTTCTGCTATGGATGTGATTTTATTTGGTTTAGATTGTTTATCAATTCTGTTAGAAGGTTCTGTTCATTTTCTGCACATACATTGTTTGATATTAAGCGTGAATTGGTAATTTGTAAATTGTGGGTCTAAACGTTCATAATGTTTTACACGATATTTGAACATTCAATTCCAATTGTAAGTTTCAGAACCTTAAAAAATAGTATATTTAACCAACATTAAGGCCGTGTAGATTATTAGATATTTTATGAAAGCAGTAGGTTAATCAAACAATCATCAAAATTACACACAGTACAAAATAAATATGACCCAAGATAGGAAACCAATGAAACCAAATTAGTTTCACAAGAAAAATCTTGTGTATCTCACATAAATGGAATTCAATTATCTCCATTTTTATTTCCATTATTATTGTGTCTGTACCATAAAAATTTTTAGGCTTAGCTTAACAACAAATGTAAAATGCACAAACTCAGCTTGAGATAGAATCAAGCTTACAAAATATATATTTGTTTGAGCTTGTCGAATAGTTCAAAAGCTTTAACTTGGATTGACTTGACTTGTTTCATTATTTATGCCAACGCTTAGCTTAATATCACTGTTTTATGTTCATTTACATAGAGATGAAGAGAGGAAGAGTAAAGTAGAGTTGGCCGAAAATTAGTCTAATTGGGGTTAATTCTACTTTGGTCCCCTCCGCTTCTCCTCCCTCTCCCCTCAATCCAATCAGGCTCAAGTTTGAATTCATGATCCAATATTACTACATTATCGAAACACTCCACCACAAAAAGAACGCAAGATAGAGAGCTTCTATTATGACTTGAAGACGATAGAGAAATTTGATCTTTGACAGATAAAAAATTGTTGTAGAAATAAAAATATCTAAGTAACACGCATAGATAGAAAGAATATTCATTTTTATTTATAAGTAGCCACTACCACAAGGAATTAGTTGTGGTGTCAACATATCCTTAATAATTATTACTTGGTTATGTTACTTTTTAGAAAAACGAAAGGGAAAAACATTGTTATATTAATCAACAAGGATTGATGCACTCGCATTTTACGGCAAAACTCCCAAAACATTGGCCCTAACCGAAACCCTCATTGTGGCATGCTGCTGTGCAGACATGGTTGTCATTGCACGGACTTTTGAATGTTGTGCTCAAGGCATTTCATTTGGATTTTTGGGTGTGCATTACTCATGCTTCAGTAATGATAGGCCAAAAACGTATTGACCCCTTATGATTTAAATTAATTGATTAATTAGCCAAGTTATTAATTAATCAAATTAACATGCAAAGCGCTTGGTAGCACAAACAAATCACCAATTAAACTAAGTGCAATGGAAAATAAATTTGACACAGTGATTTGTTTACGAATGGGAAAAACCTACACGGCTAATAGGCCAAAAACGTGTTGACCCCTTTTGATTAAATTAATTAATTAGCCAAGTTATTAATTAATCAATTAAACATGCAAACACGTGATAGCACAAACAAATCAGCAATAAACTAATTATGCAGCGAAAAATAAATAACACGGTGATTTGTTTACCAAAGGGGAAAACCTGACGGCAAAAACCCTACCGTGTGATTTTCAAGTCACCACTCCCGAAACTCTACTATTATCACAACAAGCGGTTACAAGTAAAGGAATCCCAAGTACCTTACCAACCTATAGTTGAACCCTTACCCCAATACCCAATTAGACTTGTTCTATAGTGACATTTTCTCCTTTTGATGCACGGTTCCCAAGTACGTGACTAACCAATGTGCAGATCCCAGTATGCGACTTCAATCACCAACTAGAAAGAGTTGTTGGCTCCAAAGTTCTTCAGTTCATTCACAATGAAGATCAAGAAGATGCTTGGTCACAAAACCCAAAGGTGCACATACACAGCAACTTCTTCAGAAGAGATGAACTAGAGCATAACTTTGTCTCCGGTCACAATTTGCTTGAACAGATTTTTCACAATGCTTGTGCAAATTGTGAACACATTGACGTCTCTTAAAACAATCATTTTATATGTCTAGGGTTAGGAGAAAAGAAGGCCCAAAGACACATCCACAAATCCCAAGAAATTAGATCAGAAATTCTGATTTTATAAACCTCGACAGATAGAAGCTGTCGAGCATCTATCGTGATAGCTGTCGAGCCACGGGCAAAACAGCTTCTTTAAATCTCGACACATGCTAGCTGTTAAGCTTCGGTAACTTTACACTTTCAGCTTGTTTTCTTGGACAGACTTGAAGGCTTCGACACTTGATCCTAAAATATGGTTTCTTGAAGTATATCAACACATCCTATATCTACCCAAGTACAAGTAAAGTGCGTTTTGTCAAAGGATTAGCCAATTACATAAAACAATGACATATGTTCTTAACAAGAGAACCACATATGTCCTAACAATCTCCCCCTTTGGCAATCCATGACAAAACCACAACAAACAAATGAGATATGAGAGAAGTCATAAATCACTCAACTCATATTCACTTGTTTAAAACAGTAAAATCTATCATAATCACAAACTCTTGAAAAAATTTGCAAGAAGAGAGTTTATGTCAAGTAGACTTTGACAACCTGTATTTCTGAAACACTTTAAACAAAACTTATCAAGACATCTTAGTGTGAAACAAAAATAATAGATTGCAAACAAATATAAGAAGCATGTGTATAAAGAGAGAAAAGAAACAACACATGTAAGGTAGGTGAAAGAAACATACATCAATATATAAGAAAGATAAGTACAATGTATGTAAAAATGATCACAAGACCAATTGTACAAGAATAATGTATCTATAATAGAAAGAAAAGAAAAGATACATCATATCCTCACTACATCCCTCAAGTATCAACACTCCCCCTAACAAAATGTCCTATACTAACTCTCCCCCTAAGATGACTACTCTCATATCCCAAAATTACTTCCCCTTTTTATCACAAGTGACAAAGGATAAAGTGTCAAGTAGACATCTCATTAGAAGAGCTAGCATCTCCATCATCATCATCCAAAGCATCATCATCATCACCATCATCATCATCATCATCCTCAACATCAGAATCAGAAGCCACTAGAGGAGGTGGTGAAGGAGTAGCCTCAAAAGCATAGCCACCCATGGCCGCCTGTCGTTGTGCAATACGACCAACACGAACGTTCACCTGATACAACTCCGTATAGAGTGTATCAAGGCGAGCATCCATGCACTGCAGCTGCGCCATGATGTCTCCAAGAGATACATCGCCCATGGAAGAGGAAGGAGCAGATGTAGATGGAGCAGACCGAGAGGGTGCCGAACGAGATGGAGTCAAACCGGAGGGAAGAGCTGTTGACTCCTGTCGTGACCTAAACTGAGCCTCACTACGTTTTACGGTAGCGGCGTCTATGGCATGTATGACAGAAAAGTGATCAGAAGAGGGAAAAGGAATAGAAAAGTGGCGTAGAATCCGCGTGATAGCTGAAAGGAAGATGAGCTTATCATGGGTAGCCGTATCCCTAAACACATCTATGATGGAAAGAATGAAATGTGAAGGAAAATCTATAGTGAGGTGCTTTAACAAAGAAAGCAAGAATCGAGCACGAGGCTCTATGATAGAGTTATAGTGAGAGAGTGGGTGCAAAACAAAAGTCATCACCATGTTCATGAATCTAGGACCTTTAGCAAAAGGCCGACATGGTGTAAACTGACGCTCACCCCAAACAGATGGGTGCTCACAAAAAGCAAACATCATCTCGTCTTTGGACACAGTCCTCAGACGCTTATAACCGGGGTAGTCAGGACGCTCTACCCTCGAAACTTGAAACACATCTGTAACAAGCTGCGATGTGACAATAAAACGCATACCTCGAACGCGAATGTGAAAGAGAGGTACTGAAGAATCAATCCCGTGCATGTTGGAGTAAAACTCCTGAATAAGCACGAGAGGACAAGTGACAAGGACGTCACACAGTGACTCCCATCCCCGATTGTGAATGACATCAGGAAGGTCAGTGTCGGCGAAGTCCGCCAAAATGACTCGGCTTTCTGAATGAACACCTCGTCAAGAAAAGTTCTTCGAGTATGCCTTTCGAGCATCCTCATCACGAAACCAAATTTTAGAAGGAGTAGGATCAGAAGAAGATGATGCCTCGAAACGAAGAGGGTTCCAAGACGGAGTAGACTTACGTTTAGGTGCCATAGACACAACTAACGTAAACAGATAGAGAGAGAGAGAAGGAGGCAATCAGAAAAGTCCCAAAAACATATCAAATATATCAAGATATATTGACAAGAGTACGTATGCATGAAAATGCATGAGCATGTGACACGCTTGCAATCATATTTAAAGCATTTTGATCTTTTTGCTTTTTATTTTCTTTGCATATTTTCTTTTATTTACCATATCATGCATGGGCATATAAGAGAGAGAAAAGAAATACCCAAGATGTTAAGCATTTGACACTGCACTTTTGCTATGCTGAAGCATACGGGTGTCTTTGACACTGTACTTTTACTATGTCGAAGCATACTGGTGTCATATTATGATTGGCGGGTAACAGTGGTGAGATGGTTATTTATGCGTTTCTCTTAGGATTTTCTAGTCCTATCCGTCAAAAAGAGTGATACGAGTGTTAAGTTTAAGAGATAACTTAATCTTACTCATCACAAACAAGAGCCACAAAGCTCACTTGCTTAGTTGTGCATAGAGATGCTTATCTAAGCTACAAATAATACAAAGTTTAGAAAACTTTGTTTCAATGGTCATTCAAGGTACACAAGTACCAAAGTACACAAAACACACACTGTTTTTGTATTTTTTTTTATTTTTCAATTTTTTTTATATCCAAAAAAAAAAAAAAAAAGCAAAAACTGAAAATAAACAAACAAAAACATGTTAAACAAAGCAAATCATAAAACTAGACTGACTAAAAAAAAAATGCAAAACACACAAGTAATGCAACAAACAAAAACAAGAAGATAGAAGAAAGTGATAAAAATCACTTAGAGTCCTTTTTCTTCCACACCTTGGAAGAACCTTTCCTTTGATTGAACCCTTGAACCAGCAGTGAGGGGAAAGAATTGAAACCGTTCAAGTTCCAAAGGAACATGAGGGCTTTGAGAAGATCACCAAGAGGAGCAAGAGAGGATTGAAGCTGATTCTGGCCTCTAGATGTGATCATGTCGTTGCTCTGTTGAGTGGCTAACCACTTATAGCAATTTAGTCGAGTATGACCGGCAGCTCCACAATGATGACAGAGATGATACTTCTTCTGTTTAGGCTTTTAAGAGTTAGCCTTCTTAGCCCTAGGGTTTTTAACATCTTTCTTATCTTGTTTAGGGGGTGCTCCTAAGATAAATTTACCCTTGTCTAAGTTCTCACTAGCTAATTTAGTTTTAACATCGTTGTTCTCAATTTTAACATTACTAGCAGGAGGAACAAAAACAGTAGTACTAGTAGAAGCAATATTAGAGGAAGAAAGACCATACCCTAAACATGTTCGATCCGAAGCAGATTTCTGAATGCTGAGCATCTCATCAAGGTTTGCATTTGAAGTCCTCTCCAATTGAGCTCTAACTTGAGACAGCTCTGCTTCAAGCTTCTTGGTCTTCTCAGCCAAGAAATTTTTCTCAAACCTCAGTGCACCAATTGTTTGATTAGCTTCATCAAACCTTGTGGACAGCTCTTCATGATTAAGTTCCACATCACTGAGCTTCTTGGTGGCCAGCCTATACAGTTTCTCATGCTTCTCAATTCTTCTTCCTCTTAGAATCCACCAATTCTTCTTTTGATGCACGGCTCCCAAGTACGTGACTTGTTCTGTAGTGACAATTTCTCCTTTTGATGCACGGCTCCCAAGTACGTGACTAACCAATGTGCGCATCCCAGTACTTGACTTCAATCACCAACTAGAGAAGGCTGTTGGTTGTAAAGTTCTTCAGTTCATTCCAGCGATGAAGATCAAGAAGATACTTGGTCACAAAACCCTATAGTGCATATACACAGCAACTTCTTGAAGAATGATCAACTAGGGCAAAACTTTGTCTCCGCTCATAATTTGCTTGAATAGACTTTGCTCAATGCTTGTGCAACTTATGAACACTTCGACGGCCCTTAAAACAATCCTTTTATATGTCTAGGGTTAGGAGAGAAGAAGGCCCAAACACATAAACACAGATTCCAAGAAAATCAGATCTTAATTTTGAAATTCTTAAACCTCGATAGATAGAAGGTGTCGAGCAACTGTCGAGCAGGTGTCGAGCACACAGGCTGAACAGCTTCTTGAACCTCGACACATGCTAGCTGTTGAGCTTTAATGAACTTGCACTTCTCAGCTTGTTTCTTGGACAGACTTGATGACTTCAACACTTGATCTTGAAACACAGTTTCTTGAAGTAATAAAAACTCCTAGATCTATTCAATTACAAGTAAAGTGCTTTTTGTCAAAGGATTAGCCAATTACATAAAAGAATGGCATATGTTCTTAACAAGTGAATCACATATCTCCTGACATGTAACTATGAGTATCAAGTACATAAGTTAGTAGTTTATCGAAAAAATAAGACTTTGTATCAATAACTAGCTAGAAGTGTTATAACCCATGTAAGAAAAAAAAAAAAAAACTTTGATTGAGGGATAAGGGAGCATTATTTTTCTTTTAAAAATCAAAGGATTTGTCTGGTTTGGTAACCCTACGCACCTTACTGCATTTTCTTAGCTACAGCATGCCTTGACAGGTTTGATGCAATAGTGAACATAGTGGCAAATTTTTTTTTTCAGCATCCACTAAAGTGCCTTGTAATAATTTATGTATAACAAAAGCTATATCAGTAATGATTCCATATAAAAGTAATATTGCTTCAATCACAAGTTGCCACACTTTAATATATATATATATATATATATCTGTGTGTGTACGTGTGTGTGTTCTTTTGAAGATGTAATAAATTTGATTTACCTAACATTACTTTCAATAAAATATATATTTTTATTTCGTTGCAAGTTTATGAGCTTATGGGTCACAATTGGATCAGTTATTTGAGACCTTTAAGCATATGGAATTCTAAGTACTAGACAAAATAATATCAAATAATTGGGATTAAGAGAGATTTACGAGAAGCAAAGAGAAGGAAGAGCAAGAACGTGAGCCCAAAAATCTTTCTCTCCATGAGTAAACTTTTGATGCGTTGTTGGATTATGATCTATGTATAGTTGCACTGTGTGTTGTATATATATATAAAAGAAAGAACCTTACCTAACATTCAATCAAGTGGTACAATAAATGTACTATTTAATGTTGGATTTTGTTAACAATGAAAGTCCCAGGGATAGGGATTAGAATGCATTTAAATATTTACTAAATAATGGATTTTGTTAACAGATGCCTTAGGGGAGTTTAATAATTAACGATTTTAGGAAAGCCTTTACAGGAAAAAAAAAAAACTGATTTTTGGATGTCTTTTTATATTTCTTATAAAAGTGCAATTCAAATATTCCTAAAAATTGTTCATTAACAAATTCTCTACAGGCACCTATTAATCAGACCCTAAAATAATAATTAAAAAAAAAAAAAAAAGGTCAAACCACACACACAAACGCGAACATAATGAGTTTGTAATGAATCATTTTAAGAAAGTTTTTACGAAGAAAAAAACAATTTGTTTCTTGACAAAATTTTATACTTCTTCTCAAAGCGGTATCAAAATATTCCTAAATTGGTTCATTAACGACCCTCGATAGGGCACCCATGGATTAGACCTTGAAAAATATTTTTATTTAAAAGAAAAAAAAAATATATATATATATACACATATGTGTGTGTGTGTGTGTGTGTGTTTGTTTGTTTATAGTTTAAATTTAATTGTTTTAGAAATATATAAAAGTATTATTTTAGGGTCCGATTAACGGGTGCCATTAGGGCATTCATTAATGAACCATTTTAGAAATATTTTGATTCCACTTTTTTAAGAAATATGAAAACCACTCAAAATTAAATTTATTTTTGTCCCATAAAACTCTACAAAAATGGTTCAAAACAAATTCATAAAAATATTATTTCAAAGTCCGATTAACAAGTTGCCTTAGGAAATTTGTAAATGAACATTTTAGAAATATTTTGATACCACTTTTATTAAAAAAAGAAAAAAAAAAGAAAAGAATATATATATATATATATATATATAAAGAGCAATAAAAAACGATGTTTTATTTCCCATAAAAACTTTTCTATAATGGTTCAATAATAAATGTATTTACGGTATCTATTAATAAAATCCATTATTTTGTAAAGAATTTAATGCTTCTTAATCCCTAACCTTAGGGTATTCATTGTTAACAAAATCAAATATTAAACAATACATTGAATGTGCCTCTCGATAGAATGTTAGTAAGGTTCTTTCTTTTACACACACACACACACATATATATATATAACAACACATCATGATTAGCATGTACTAACATATACATAACACAAGATATGATCAAGTAGTTCATGAATCTAGTTTAGTATCCAGTGTAGTATAGTGAATACCAGTTGTGTGTGACACCATTGAGCATGTGTTAAACACTTTGAGAGATATGATTGCAAAAAATACAATATAATCATTTGAGTCATATCATAATGGTTTGATGGGAACCATTTTGCATTTACCTTTGGACTTTTTAGTCCTACCCAAAAAAAAAAAAAAAAAAAAAAAAATTCTAGTGATATTTGACTAAAGTAATTTAGTCATAAATTTTAGTTACAAATAACCCAAGAACTAACACTTGGATAACTAATTTAGTAAGTGCATAAACAGTGGTAAACTAAACTATAAAGAATACACAAACAAGAAATATTAATTTCTGAATTAACCCAAGAATATATGTGCAATCTAGTAAATACTTACACAAAATAGAGATAGCCCTTTTTTACTATCTTTTCAATTGGTTTGAAAAATATTGATTAAAAAAAAAAACTCATACCAATGTTGGACTTAAAAACTCAAGGTTCTCAATGAATATTCATTCCACAAAATTAAACTACATTTGAGTTTAAAATTCATAACAACTATGCATGTGGTAAAATGGAAAATACAGTCGATAAATACATCAATACTGAAATTTTCTTTCACAAGCTGACAATCATAAATTTTTCAAAAGAATATCAAATTAAATTTCGATTTATACTCAGCTGACTTTTGTCCTAAGATTTTCTTGTAATCATCTTGACAACGAAATTTTTATTTAAAACTTTAATCAATTTATTGGATTCATTCCTTATCCCAGTTAATTCCTCTTTCTCCAATTTTCCCCTTTTTAGCTTTTCCTGGAATTTCTTAGTTATTTTCATAGATTTAGATAATTTTCAACGAAGAGTTTCTCAAACATCTATAAAATTAATAGAACCATCAATGTCTTCTTTATTCAAATATTCATAGCTTTGAGTAGTAAGGCAATTAAAATTATCCCTGCATCAACGAACATCAATTGGTCCCTTCCTAACTGCTTCCCAAGCACCAAATAACCTTCTCATAGATATGGGTATGGTGAGAAAAGGGTTTGGCTAAATGTACCTCTCATGGATGTAACAATGGAGAGGGTGAGAGTTGAGGAATTTGGAGAAACAAGGATGAAGATTGTGGATGAGTCAATCTTATTTTTCTCTGGGGTTTCTCTCTCAAAATTCTCTGGAAGCTATCTACAATATGTGGGTATAAGGGGTATTTATACTAGTGTGTGTTTGGAATGTGAAATGTCAGTTTTTCCTAAACAGAATGGTCTGCCGACTTGGCCTCGCAACTTGACTGAGTCGCGAGTCTGAGTCGCGAGCTAACAAAATGGCCAGACTAGAACTTTTGTCTTGTAGTGCTCCTACTGGGGTGACTCTTTAGCTTCTCTGCATGCTTCACACATGTGCCTCCTTTGGTGACTTGCCAACCGCAAGCCACCTGCGAGGCCTTGCTGAGTGCACACTCTTGAGCTTTTTCTTCACACACTACCCTTACATGATTCCCACCTAAATACAGGGTTTCTAAATGCTGAATTACAAGCAAATTGGTATGGAATAAAGCCAACTGAATGGTTGATTAAATTCAACCTTACAATCTCCCCCTTTGGCTATTCCGTGACAAAATCCTAAAACAAACTTTAGACTTAACATGTGAGTTAGGAACAGTTGAACATAACTCATTCTCAAATAAATCTTGAATCTGTGTAGCTCTTAAACCATAAGAACAAGTATCTCTTGAAAAACAACAATACAATATGATCACTATATGCAGAAAACTTGTAATGCGTATGGAGCAAGCACAATGCAATCAAGCAATATAGATTAATGCAATAAAGCATGGCTTGATAAAAAATGAACAATCACTATAAATAGTGACCACAATGCTCATTCACACAAGGAATGAACATCCGGACATGCAAGCTAATAAGTTCAATGTAAAGTATCATTTGCATGTCCAACACTCAACCAATACAACAACACAAGGTAATTGTATCAAAGATATAAAATCCAACAAGGGCACAAGAGTGATGTACTTAAAAGAAAATGCATAACATTTAACAACAAGTACTAGGCTACAAAGCATGGGTACAAATCAACATACTGAATATAAACTTTAAATATATATAAGACCAAAGTGTTAAACCAAGTATTTAACCAAAGTGTTTAACAAAAAAAAAAAAGAGCAATCCCATAATTAAAATTATCCAAAACATATCAAAAACTATAGCGAACATAAAATAAAATGCTTAAAAGAAGTTTTTGGTAAAGTTTTTGGCTTGATCCCCCTCAAGAGCTACCCCCTTCTTCTTCTCCAAAATTATCCCCCTTTTTGACCAAAATGGCCAAAGGGCTACTACTAGGTGGTAAAACTGTCAAACTTTGCTGAAAGTAGGTCCATCTGCTCTTGGATAGCAGCTAGCCTGTCAGATTGCTCATGCTGGGCATCTCAAAGTCCATCAATCCTTTCAAGGATGATCTGGAGTGCATCTGTAGGTACTGCAGAGGATGATGAAGCTCTGCTCCTTTTGCCACTGCCTCTTGAACTTGATAGTTGTCCTTCAGCTTCTGTATCAGTCACCATTGGTTCTCCTTCTTCTTGAGCACCCTCCTCTTCATCACCCAGAAGGCGAACTCTTATCCGTGTAATGGTTAGAGTATTAATGGCTGAGAGAGTAGGCATCAGACTAATGTCTTGAGGGATTTCCACACCCTTTGCTCTAAAAAGCCTCATAAGTAGACTAGGGAAAATCAACTTTGTCTTTGAAGCGGTCCTTGTCTCATTAGCAATAATGAAGAAGATATGAGCACTTATATCAATGTAAGTTTTCTCCTTGAGCTCCATGAGGAAAAATCTTCTAACATTATTAATGGTGGTCATCTTCTTCACTGGGTACAAGTTGAACATCATGATCATAATAAGACATCTCATATCAGCCGGAAATGCAGTAGTGTTAAGGCATCTCCCTTCTCTAACTCCATCAATATGAGTCTGGACTGTTTCTATGGAGAGCATTCTGTCCTTGTAGTGTGTGAAATCATGGTCCAAGTTCTCAAAGCCTAGCACCTCATCAATATCATCCAGATCTATGTTGAATTCATGTCCTCGTATCCAACAATTGATCTCACCCTCTCTTAAAACAACATTTGCATAGAATTCTCTAATCAGAGGTTCACATACCCCTGGCAGATCACTCAGTAGCTTATCCCAACCTCTATCCTAAAAACAACTTGGAATGAAAGTGTTCCTCAGATCAACTAAATCCACAAATCTTTCTTGGATGATGGGTGCCTTCAAGTAGAGCTGAGTGTATCTCTCAAAATGTTTGGTAGACTTGAACTTTGTATTGTCCATCTTCATCCTCTTGTCACCCTTCTTTGCAGTGGTCTTCTTCTTTGTAGAAGTCATCTGCAAAACCATAGCAACAAAGACCACAAAAATAGAGCACACATATGATAACACCATAAATTAGTACCAAGTTAGTAGCACTAAAAAGAGTAAAGAGTTAAACCAAAGATTCAGTCAACAGCACCTTTCAAAATCAATTGGTCAAGAGAGAAACACATAACAACAGAACATAATAGGGTGTAAGTTCAAAAACATTCATGGACAGCCTAGGGCAAAATTTAAAAACACTCAAAAAGTGATGCAAATGCCAATTAGTGTATACTAGGGACATCTCACAAACAGTGTATATCACAAAGTCCCTAAAATCCAGGCAAATGTCTACAAGACATTTTACAATGGGTATGACATGCATAACACAAGTCAGACAAGAAACACAACTCAACAATGGAAATCAACCATGAAAGCATGTGAAACAAGCATCATATAGTCATAATCAACAAAACCCATTCAAACAAACTCACAAAAATAAACCCAACCCATGACCGAATCATCACATATCTCAAATCTCCACAACAACTCAAAAATCAAGACAACAAAGGCAATAAACATGAAACATTTTGAGAAAAATGAAGAACACATACCTTTTCTTGAAGATAGATGAAGTAGTGGTGAAGAAAATGATGGATTTCAGAGTGAGACACGGTGAGTTTGTGAGGGAGATGAACAGACAAGACAATGAACTGTTAAAATGTTCGGGGGAAAATTGTAAAGTTTTAAAAGCTGTCCTTAAAGGGCAAAACACGCGTTTTTTGCGACTGAACCAAGTCGTGAACAAATTGCCAGGACAAGTCGCCAAACACCTTAGAGACAAAAATTTTGAAAAATTTGTCTAAGTGTTTTTCACGACTTGAAGGTCCACCAGCGAGTAAGTCACGAAGGGAGCCGTGAAAATTTCTGTATAACCTAGCGACTAGAGCTTCCACTCTCAAACAGGTCACCAAACCGAGTCACGAGAACATTAAAAACTCAGAATTTTGGAAAATTTTCTAAGTCTTTTTTGCGATTGGGACATTAACCCACTAGTGAGTTGCAAAAACCTTCTGTGTAAGCTTGCGACTGGGGGTATGCGACTGGATTGACCCGCGAGCAAGTCTCCAGAACAGGGCAACACTATTTTAGAAATTTTTGATATTTTTTCAAAAACAAAAAAATTTCCAAAAACAATGAAAACCCTCAAAAATATTTTTTTGTTTGATCAACAAATATTGAGTATGTGAAACACATTTAATCAAGTACAATCACACAAATGAATATGGCATTCATTGAACATAGACATGTGTGATGTGTGTGAGTACCAAAGATGAGATAGTCCTTAGTCCAATGTGAAGCTTCAATGATCAATTCAACCAAGGCATACACAATTAGCACTAATAAAAGTGACATATCTCAATTATAGAAATATGCATATATGACCTCCCACAAAACTTGATAGCATAACATTGAAGCTTTTCATTTGGCTCTATATACATCAAATCATTTGATCTTTTTGAATCAATATATCTCTTTTTGAGATCGATTCCTGAAATTTTTAATATTTCAAATTGATGAGCAAGCCTTTGGCTTTTTGTGCATCATACATTTTTCACAAAAGTCACTTTCCCTTTTTCCTAGTCAAATACTAGTATATGTGAAGGCTTTTGTAGTTCATTATCTCTTTTCATTTTGAAACTTACATTTGTTGAGCTCTTTAAAAAAAATAAAAGAGTGGGAAGATATATAGGCACAAGTCTATGCAAGTTTCAAGATCAACAATGTTGGAAATATACATGCACGCAACGGAAAAATAACGGATCTACTTCATTTAGAATTGATAACATGCATTATGTGAGTTTCAGAATATAGAACAAGAGATTGTACCTTGGTGCAGTGAATTTGAAAACCAAAGATCAGAAGTTCTCAGGAACACTTTCAATCTTCACTCCAATTCCACTAACGCCCAAGATGTGTGGTCTCTCAATCGTTCCCAAGGGAGAGTAATTGAGTGGCTTCACTCACACATACACACCATTTTTACAAACTTGTTATATATTATAAAATTATGTATGTTTTTCTCATAATAACTGATTGTCTAATTGGACTAGTCTTTTGGGCCTTTTCAATTGGGCTTTAGTATGTGGCTTAGAGTGGGACCAAAAGGGACCAATAAGACACTAGCTCCAATGGGCCTTGGGATTTTCTGTCAACTCTTGACAAGTCCAAAGTTATCATTAATTATATTTAATACCACTATATAAATATAATTGCACTCTAGGCCTTATTAATAAATTATATCCCGAGACTTTATTATACATGCAACCCCTTCATAAAATATTCATAGTAATACAAAGTTATGAAAGTAGGCTGCCACTTTGTAAATTACTACATCTTAATCCTTGAGTACCCTGTTTAATCATTTTAAGTTATTCACCATATATTTATGAAATCCAATTTCATAAATATATATATACTGTAGTAATTTCTTACTAAAGTGGTTAGACCTAACTCTCTAAATAACTGAACCCATTAAACTTATCTCAATGGAATATTTTATATCTCCGTTAAGAGACTATGAATTCCATCTTGAGAATATATGTTCCATCAACACTAAATGTGGCTGCCCAACATATTGAGATTTTGACCGTAACTTTAGATCTCACTCCTGATATATCAAAGCAACATACACTTCATGATCAGGTCCATTATTCTCTTAGGATTAAGAGTTTATGCAAATATAAGTTGTGAGATTTATTATTCAATTAACAGTCATTAGGAGAATAATAAATCTCACTGTGGTCCAATTCAATATGTCTTGACTCTTAAAACATATTAACATATCAACTAAAAGTCACCACTTCCATGATCAAGACAAATCATCTTAGTTGACATGTTATAGTCTTCGCAGATGAAATGCCCAATTTCATCACCGACTACGAACTAAAATTCTGAGTTTACAAAGAACCTGTGATTTATATCTTCTGTGACTTTTCACATAAATCATATACTATGCATCTCATGGACTATATGATAATGTTCGAATATTCATGTTACCAATACTTCAGATAATAATAAAACAACTTTATTAATCAGAATATTAAGTCATACATCATGTCATACACAATGTCATAAATAATATCATATATAGCATCATACAATAGGATTTAAGGGCAGTAATCCTAACAAACAAATCCATTGACTAATCATTCATGACAAGTTTGAAGATCTATTTACAACAGTCACATAGATTTCAAGATTTTTCCCACAACGATATGAGTGCATGAAGAACAAGCTAGGCTCGTAGATGTACAAAGCTACTAGTACAAAGGTACAAGGCAAAACATGCTTCTGAAAAACACAATAATGTCGATCAAACTTTTTGGATTTTCTACTTTTTATGGGTTTTTGGATTTTTGACATAAAAGAAGAAAATATTGACCTAAAAAGAATGTAAAAACATTTAAAACAATTGCAAACAAACAAACACAAATTTTTCAGCACAAGCTGGAACAAAAACAAAAAGTACACAACTAATCAAAGTCACAAAGCATAGGAAGTATTAATGCATGGACATGTTGTTATGCTTATGCATGAGTACCCCTCTTCACCCTCACGACAGGTGCATTTTGGGTGATATTCTTAGAGGATTTGGTACGAGAGTTGTGGTTGTCAAACCTTCTGGAGAAGCTTGCCAAACAGGTGGTAAAAGCATCAATCATCTTCATCACATCTCCAATGTTAGATTCAGCTTCTCCCCCTTTCACTTGCTTGGGGTTCCCTTTATCCCTTCTTTGTCCACGTGGCCTTTGATAGTTGTCATTCTTTAATGCCCACAGCTTATGACCATTCGGACTGGTGTGTCCTTGAATTCCACAATGATGGCAGAAATGTTGAGTTCTCGGACCTCTTTGTGACTTTGTGAGTGATTTTCCTTGAGTCTTAGGTTTGACCACTGATTGGTTAGGAGGCTTAGTCAAGAACTGTTGGTCAGTCACATTCCTCTTCTTTTCTGGCTTTAGTTTCTCAACAACTGAAGTTTCTACCACTGGTTCCTTAGCTTTCACGAACTTCATATCTTTGGACACTTTGACACTTGAACTACTCTCTTTGGTGTATCCCATTCCACTTTTGTAGGAGAAAGGTTTTTGATAAGTAAGCACTTCATCAAGCTTCTTGGAGGAAACCTATTCTACCTTAGCATTTGCTTGAATCACCCCAATCTCAAGGAATTTTATCTTTGTATAAGCTTTGGTTAACTCTCCGTTCAGCATCTCCATTTCACATTTTGTCTCCTTGTATTGCATTAGAAGACTTCTATAATCTTCCTCTGCCCTCTTCATCTTTTTGATGGCTACGTTAGCCACTTTTGCATATTCACCGGTCTTCTCAATGAGGGAATTGTAGGTCTCTTGCAGTCCCACTATTCCTTCATCTTCCTCATCATCAGATTCCTCAACTATTCCTATTGACTCCAATTCAGAGTGCTCACCAAGCACTTTCACTAGCGCACCCAAATCATCCGAAGAATCTATTGGAGAAATAGTCATGAATGCAGAAAAGTTTCCCTCTTCATCACAGCTTTCTTCTGAATCTGAATCAGAGGAGTCAGAAACACTATGAATGGTGGCATACACCTTGCCCTTTGCTTTCAAATAATTGGGATACTCTTTCATGAAATGTCCATGTTCGTTGCACTTGAAACACGTGATTCCCTGAGAGGATTGAGAGTCCTTCCCATCTTTCCTCTTGAAATCCTTTTTCTCCTTTCCAAAATTTGGGAATTTACCCTTCTCAACAAACTTTCCATTTTTCTTGAACTTCAAGAACTTTCGAAAATTTTTCACAAGATATGCCACATCTTTATCGACAACATCCTCATTCGATGAGTCGTGAGCTTCTTCCCTCTCATTGATCATCTTAAGAGAAAGGGATTTTCTATTCCTTTGTGATGGCAATGACAACTCATATGTTTGAAGTGAGCCAATTAGCTCTTGAACTTTGATAGCATCAAGGTCCTTACTCTCTTAAATTGCTGTAACTTTTGCACAGAAGCTCTCTGGTAATGATCAAAGGATTTTCCTCACTATCTTTGAGTCCTCCGTTTTCTCACCCAAGTTGAACTTGCCAATAACCACCTCATTCAGCTTGCTATAGAATGAGTTGAATGACTCGTCTTCACTCATTTTCAACTCCTCAAATAGAGTGGTTAGCATCTGCAACTTAGCGTCTTTCACCTTTTTCTTGCCTTCATAGGTGGTCTCCAATATCTCCCATGCCTCCTTGGCAATTGTTATGTGAGAAATCCTGTTAAACTCGTCTGGAGAAACACCATAGGAAATTGCATTCAAAGCTTTACTGTTAGCGTTTGCTGTCACAGGTGCTGCCTTATCCCAAATGGATTTAGCAGCCTCGGGCCTAGTCCATCGTACATCTACTACATCCCAAACAGTATCATCAATTGAACACAAGAATGCCCTCATCTGGACTTTCCAAAAGGCATAGTTGCTACCATCAAAGGTGGAACATTTAAAGATTGAGATCGCTCCATCTCAAACGAGGTCAAGGATCACACTAAGGTAATTAAACCACAGCTAGTGCACCCACTCTGATACCAATTGAATGGTCAAAAATATGTGTAAAAAATCTATGAACGTTTAGACCCCAAATTACAAATTACCAATTCAAGCTTATTATCAAACAATGTATGTACAGATTATGAAAATAAGCTAAAACAAAATTGATAAAAAAATCTAAACCAAATAAAACCACAACCACAGTAGAAATTAAATGGCAAAGATTAAGGGAAGAGAGATGCAAACACAAAGACAACACAACGATGTGTTATTGAAGATGAAACCGAAGTCCTCGGTGAGAAACCTCCCTGCCACCCTCCAAGCAGTCAATAATCCACTAGAGAATCAAGTTGGGATATATGAACAATAGAAGACCCTCCAAGCTTCTTGCTCCAACGAGGTTGCACCGAACCTTTGTTTTCTCTAGCTTACCGGATTCCGCTATAGCCCATAGCATCAACCAATATCAATTGGTCCCTTCCTAACTACTTCCTAAGCACCAAATAACCTTCTCACATATATGGGTATGGTGAGAAAAGGATTTGGCTAAATGTACCTCTCAAGGATGTAACAATAGAGAGGGTGAGAGTAAATGAATTTGATGAAATAATGATGAAGATTATGGACAAGTCAATCTTGTTTTTCTCTAAGGTTTCTCTCTTAAAATTCTCTTTAGAAGCTCTTTTCCACACACACACACACACACACACACACACACACACACATATATAAATCAAATTAGATTAAATATGATCATCAGACACTACAACTATACAAAGATCAAATTAAAACAACACAACACAATTAGCATGTACTAACATATACTGAACACAAGATATAATCAAGTAGTTCATGAATCTAGTTCAGTATCCAGTGTATCAAAGTGAATGCCTATTGTATGTGACACCATTGAGCATGTGTTAAACACTTTGAGAGATATAATTGATAAAAATACAATATAATCATTTAAGTAAAATCATAATGGTTTGATGGGGACTATCACCTTTGAGGCACAGCCAATAATTTGTAAGGACTTTTCCTTTTAGCAATAAGGGATTTTTAATTGACATACGTCGGGGGTGATTGGATGGTTATTTATGCATTTATCTTTGGACCTTTTTGTCCTACCCAAAAAAAAAAAAGAAAAAAAGAGAGTGATATTTGACTAAAGTTGTTTAATCATAAATTTTAGTTACAAATAACACAGAAACCAACACTTGAATAACTAATTTAGTAAGTGCATAAACAGTGCTCAACTAAACTATAAAGAATATGAAAACAAGAAATATTAATTTCTAAATTAACCGATGAGTACATGTGCAATCTAGTAAATACTTACACAAAAATAGAGATTAGCCCTTTTGCACAATCTTTTCGATAGATGTGAAAAAAAAAACTCATATCAATGCTGGAGTTAAAAATTCCTGGTTCTCAATGAATATTCATTCCATAACATTGAACTACATGTTAGTTTAAAAATGCATGCATGACTTTTACATCATTGACCCAAAATTTGTATTTTTCCCAAAATAGCTTGCAATTAGTTATGCTGCACACACTTTTCAAGTTTCTTCATAATGTCAAGCATATTCTAAGTCAAGAGAGAGATGTTAGAATTCATGTAATACACCTCAAGAAAAATAAAACAAGATACAAACTAAAAAAATAAATTCTACTTTTGAAAATATTCAATGTTTTTGGATTTTTTTAGTAAACAAAAAAAAAAAAAAATCCCAAACAAAAAGTAAACGTGTCTGCAAATAATTGAAAGAATTAAATTAAGGACAAAGCAAACAACACTCACTTTAGAAAAATTTTTCTCGTGAGAGACAGCGATACTGAAATTTTCTTTCACTAGCCGACAATCTTAAATTTTTTGAAAGAACATCAAAAAAAATTTTGGTTTAGATTCAACTAACTCTTGTCCTAAACTTTTCTTGTAATCATCTTGAAAACAAAATTGTTATTAAAAACTTTAATCGATTTATTGGATTCATTTCTAATCCCAATTAATTCCTCTTTTTCAAGTTTTTCCCTTTTTAACTTTTCTCAGAATTTCTTAATTATTTTCATAGAAATTTCTTAGTTATTTTCATAGATTTAGGTAATTTCCCACGAAGAGTTTCTCCAACATCTATAATATTAATAGAATCAACAATGTCTTCTTTATTTAAATATTCATAGCTATGAGTAGTAAGACAATTAAAATTATCCCTGATAGCAAGAGTTAAGGTCACATTTAGCACATTAATCCAAATAGTTTACCCACTGTGATTCCAATTGTAAGTTTCAGAACCCTGAAAAAATAGTATATTTCATCAACATTAAGGCCGTCTAGATTATTAGATCTGTTATGAAAGTAGTAGGTTAATCAAACAATTATCAAAATTACACACAGTGCAAAATAAATATGACCCAAGATAGGAAACCAATGAAACCAAAATAGTTTCACAAGAAAAACCTTGTGTATCTCACATAAATGGCATTCAATTATCTCCATTGTTATTTTCATTATTATTGTATTTGTACCATAAGAACTTTTAGGCTTCGCTTGACAACAAATGCAAAATGCACAAGCTCAGCTTGAGATATAATCAAGCTTACAAACTATATTTTTGTTTGAGCTTGTCGAATAGTTCAAAAGCTTTAACTTGGATTGACTTGACTTGTTTCATTATTTATGCCAACGCTTAGCTTAATATCACTGTTTTATGTTCATTTACATAGAGATGTAGAGAGGAAGAGTAAAGTAGAGTTGGCCGAAAATTAGTCTAATTGGGGCCAATTCTACTTTGGTCCCCTCCGCTTCTCCTCCCTTTCCCCTCAATCCAATCAGGCGCAAATTTGAATTCATGATCCAATATTAGTACATTATCGAAACGCTCCACAAAAAAGAAAAAGAAAAAGAAAAAGAATGCAAGATAGAGAGCTTCTATTATGAATTGATGACAATAGAGAATTTTGATCTTTGACAAATAAAAAATTGTTGCAGAAATAAAAATATCTAAGTAACAAGCATAGATAGAAAGAATATTCATCTTTATTTATAAGTAACCACAGCCACAAGGAATTAGTTGTGATGTCAACATATCCTTAATAATTATTACTTGGTTATATTATTTTTTAGAAAAACAAAAGGGAAAACATTGTTATATTAATCAACAGGGATTGATGCACTCGCATTTTCCGGGAGGACTCCCAAAACATTGGCCCCAACCGAAACCCTCATTGTGGCAAGCTGCTGTGCAAACACGGTTGTCATTGCATGGACCTTTGAATGTTGTGCTCAAGGCATTGCATTTGGATTTTTCGGTGTGCATCACTCTCGCTTCAATAACTATGAGTATCAAGTACATAAGTTAGCAATTTATCAAACAAATAAGACTCTGTATAAGCTAGAAGAGTTATAACCAAAGAAAGGGAAAACAAAAAACAAAAAAAACTTTGATTGAGGGATAAAGGAGTATTTTTTTTTTTTTTTAATCAAAGGAATTGGCTTGTTTAGTAAACCTATGTAGCTTACTGCATTTTCTTAGCTACAGCATGTCTTGACAGGTTTGATGCAATAGTGAATATAGGGGCAAATTTTTTTTTTTCAGCATCCACTAAAGTGCCTTGTCATAATTTACGTATAACAAAAGTTATATCAGTAATGATTCCATATAAAAGTAATATTGCTTTAATCACAAGTTGCCACACTTTAATACACACACACACACACACACACACACACACACACACACACATATATATATATATATATATCTGTGTGCGTATGTGTGTGTGTTCTTTTGAAGATGTAATAAATTTGATTTACCTAACATTACTTTCGATAAAATATATATTTTTATTTCGTTGCAAGTTTATGAGCTTTTGGGTCACAATTGGATCAGTTATTTGAGACCCTTAAGCATATGGAATTCTAAGTACTAGGCAAAATAATAACAAAGAATTGAGATTAAGAGAGATTTACGAGAAGCAAAGAGAAGGAAGAGCAAGAACGTGAGCCCAAAGATCTTTCTCTCCATGAGTAAACTTTTGATGTGTTGTTGGATTATGATCTATGTATAGTTGCACTGTGTGTTGTATATATATATAAAAGAAAGAACCTTACCTAACATTCAATCAAGTGGCACAGTAAATGTACTATTCAATGTTGGATTTTGTTAACAATGAAGGTCCCCCGGATAGGGATTAGAATGCATTTAATTATTTATTAAATAATGGATTTTGTTAACAGATGCCTTAAGGGAGTTTAATAATTAACCATTTTAGGAAAGCTTTTACGGGGGGGGGGGGGGGGGGGGGAACTGATTTTCAGATGTCTTTTTATATTTCTTATAAAAGTGCAATTCAAATATTCCTAAAAACTGTTTATTAACAAATTCTCTACGGGCACCTATTAATCGGACCTTGAAATAATAATTTTATTAAAAAAAAGTCAAACCATAGACACAAACACACACATAATGAGTTTGTAATGAATCATTTTAAGAAAGTTTTTATGTGCAAAAAAAAAAAAAATTGTTTCTTGACAAAATTTTATATTTCTTCTCGAAGTGGTATAAAAATATTCCTAAATTGGTTCATTACCAACCCCCTAAACGGGCACCCGTTGATTGGACCCCGAAAAATATTTTTATTTTCAAAAAAAAAAAAAAATATATATATATATATATATATATAGACGTGTGTGTGTGTGTGTGTGTTTGTTTGTTTATAGTTTAAATTTAATTTTTTTAGAAATATATAAAAGTATTATTTTAGGGTCCGATTAACGGGTGCCATTAGGGCATTCGTTAATGAACCATTTTAGAAATATTTTTATTCGACTTTTTTAAGAAATGTGAAAACCAGTCAAAATTAAATTTATTTTTGTTCCATAAAACTCTACAAAAATGGTTCATAACAAATTCATAAAAATATTATTTCAGAGTCCGATTAACAAGTTGCCTTAGGAATTTTGTAAATGAACATTTTAGAAATATTTTGATACCACTTTTATAATATATATATATGTATATATATATATATATATATATTAATAGCAGTAAATAAAGATGTTTTATTTCCCATAAAATCTTTTCTATAATGGTTCAATAATAAATGTCTTTAAGGTATCTATTAATAAGATCCATGGATTAGCATGTACTAACGTATACATAACACAAGATATGACCAAGTAGTTCATGAATCTAGTTTAGTATCCAGTGTAGTATAGTGAATACCTGTTGTGTGTGACACCATTGAGCATGTGTTAAACACTTTGAGAGATATGATTGCAAAAAATACAATATAATCATTTGAGTGATATCATAATGGTTTGATGGGGACTTTTGCATTTATCTTTGGAATTTTTAGTCCTACCCCCCCCCCCCCCCCAACAAAAAAAGAAGAAGTGATATTTAACTAAAGTAATTTAATCATAAATTTTAGTTACAAATAACACAAAAACGAACACTTGGACAACTAATTTAGTAAGTGCATAAACAGTGGTCAACTGAACTATAAAGAATACACAAACAGGAAATATTAATTTCTGAATTATCCCAAGAATATATGTGCAATCTAGTAAATACTTACACAAAATAGAGATAGCCCTTTTTTCACTATCTTTTCAATAGGTTTGAAAAATACTGATTTAAAAAATAAAAAAACTCATATCAATGTTGGAGTTAAAAACTCATGATTCTCGATTAATATTCATTCCATAACATTGAACTACATGTGTGTTTAAAAATGAGTAGCAACTAGCATGCAGTAAAGTAGAAAATAAAGTGTGCACATGACTTTTACATCGTTGACCCATAATTTGTATTTTTCCCAAAATAGCTTGCAATTAGCTATGCTACACACACTTTTCAAGTCTCTCCATAATGTCAAGCATGTTCTAAGTCAAGAGAGAGATATTAGAATTCATGTAATACACCTCAAGAAAAATAAAACAAGATACAAACTAAAAAAATAAATCCTACTTTTGAAAATATTCAATGTTTTTGGATTTTTTGAGTAAAAAAACAAAAAACAAAACAAAAAGTAAACGTGTCCACAAATAATTGAAAGAATTAAATCAAGGACAAAGCAAACAACACTCACTTTAGAAAATTTTTTCTCGTGAGAGGCAGGGATACTGAAATTTTCTTTCACCAGCCAACAATCTTAAATTTTTCAAAAGAACATCAAAAGAAATTTTGGTTTAGACTCAGCTAACTCTTGTCCTAAGCTTTTTTTGTAATCATCTTGAAAACAAAATTGTTATTAAAAGCTTTAATTGATTTATTGGATTCATTCCTAATCCCAATTACTTCCTCTTTTTCAAGTTTTTCCCTTTTTAATTTTCCTCAGAATTTCTTAACTATTTTCATAGAAATTTCTTAGTTATTTTCATAGATTTAGATAATATTAAAGTCTCCAAAATTTCTCCCCCTTTTTGTCATGATTGACAAAGGGTACAAGAATCTAGAAAGCTTCACCCGAGAAACATAAAGATGATCAAGGATGATCAAGGGGGTACAAAGAATCTATAAAAATGCATGAATGTAATGAAACAAGATGCTATGGATGACTAAACATGTGAAAAACAAATCTCTCAACAAGAAAAATGTTAAGCACATAGATCTCAAAAACACACACACACACTAAACAAGTCTAACCAATTTTATATTTCAAAAATAAGTCAAGATAGTTTAGTGAGCATACATTAGCACATGTAAACCTAGTGATGGCCAAATCACATTGTACCTGCACATGTATCAAGAGTAGCAAAGAATATTGCGTGTTGTGTGTGAAAAACATCGCAAGATTGCATAAGTGTATACAAGTTATGACAATTTGAGATATGAGAAAATAACTTTAACTCACACACAATCATAACTGTTTGATGGGGACTATCACCTTCGAGGTACATCTTATAACTCCCACATCTCCAAGAAAACACGCTTGCAATCATGTTTAAAGCATTTTAATCTTTTTGCTTTTTATTTTCTTTGCATATTTTCTTTTAAGCATATCATGCATGGGCATATAAGAGAGAGAAAAGAAATACCCAACATGTTAAGCATAGACATTACACTTTTGCTATGCCGAAGCATACATGTGTCTTTCATGATTGGCAGGCAACAGTGGTGAGATGGTTATTTATGCCTTTCTCACTCTATTTTACATGTTTGTAAGTGTATTTCTTCATTTTTTGAGATTTTGTTGAGTTTGTGTGCTTTCCAATGGTCGAACATGGGTTTGCTTAAAATGTTGGGTTTGGTTGTTTTTATTACTAGACTGCTAAATATGTTTGCTATCATGATTAAGTTACATTGAGCTAGTCTATAATCTGACCTTTGCTGTTTGAAATATCTCATACCCATAAGATATATGTGTTTGGGTTCTCTGTGTTTTACTCTGAGTGTGGTTTACACTGTCCAAATATAGCTGATTAGTTCTTGTTGCAGTCTGCATCAATACAGACTGTACTTGATTGAGTTGTTGGGTTTTGATTTGAGCTATTTTTCTCTGGTTCTCAACTGTGTTTGGTCTATATGCTGTCTTGACACTCTATTACTCCTTATGTAACTAACTTGTTACTAATATGTGTGTATTTCCACCTATTGTGTTCTGCTATTGTTGTGGCTTCTTCTGCTTGTTTACAGGTGGCTCCCACACCTACAAAGAAGAAGACTCCTGCTAAGAAGGCTGACAAAAGGTTGAAAATGGACCATAACTTGTTTAGGTCTGTTCAACACTTTGAGAGATACAAAGATTCTTTCTTGAATGGAACCATTATTCAGGAAAGGTTTGTAGACTTAGGGGACTTGAAGGACACCTTCAAACCATTATGACTTAGAAATATTTTGATTCCGCTTTTTTAAGAAATATGAAAACCACTCAAAATTAAATTTATTTTTGTTCCATAAAACTCTACAAAAATGGTTCATAACAAATTCATAAAAATATTATTTCAGAGTCCGATTAACAAGTTCCCTTAGGAAATTTGTAAATGAACATTTTAGAAATATTTTGATACCACTTTTATAATATATATATATATATATATATAAAGAGCAATAAAAAAACGATGTTTTATTTCCCATAAAAACTTTTCTATAATGGTTCAATAATAAATGTCTTTACGGTATCTATTAATAAAATCCATTATTTTATAAAGAATTTAATCCTTCTTAATCCCTAACCATAGGGTATTCATTGTTAACAAAATCAAATATTAAATAATACATTGAATGTGCCTCTCGATAGAATGTTAGGAAGGTTCTTTCTTTTACACACACACACACACACACACATATATATATAACAACACATCACAATTAGCATGTACTAACATATACATAACACAAGATATGATCAAGTAGTTCATAAATCTAGTTTAGTATCCAGTGTAGTATAGTGAATACCAGTTGTGTGTGACACCATTGAGCATGTGTTAAACACTTTGAGAGATATGATTGCAAAAAATAAAATATAATCATTTGAGTCATATAATAATGCTTTGATGGGGACTATTACCTTTGAGGCACACCCAATAATTTGCAAGGACTTTTGTTTTTTGCAATAGGGGAATTTCAATTGATGGATGGTGTG